>CM065592.1:108785924-108808105 GCA_033119425.1 Bufotes viridis | reverse complement strand
TAAAACGTATATTTCATTGTTTCTGGTCTAACAAACACCAGATTGATTAAATTGGCCTTTTTTTCACCAAAATTACAACACTGGACAATAATGCCTTTTGGCGGTATTATTTACAAGAAAACTGCTACAAATTGGACATCTGAATTTTTAAAATGCTAGTTTTGGTACATAGATTCCCACACGGGTAGATATAATTCCTTTTACAGGAGTAAAAACGTGAGGCCTAGTGTTTCTGGTCTAACAAACACCAGATTGATTAAATTTGCCTTTTTTCACCAAAATTACAACACTGGACGATATAATGCCTTTTGTCGGTATTATTTACAAGAAAACTGCTGCAAATTGGACATCAGAATTTTTAAAATGCTAGTTTTGTTACATAGATTCCCACACGGGAGATATAATTCCTTTTACAGGAGTAAAAACGTGAGGCCTAGTGTTTATGGTCTAACAAACACCAGATTGATTAAATTGGCCTTTTATTCACCAAAATTACAACACTGGACAATAATGCCTTTTGGCGGTATTATTTACAAGAAAACTGCTGCAAATTGGACATCAGAATTTTTAAAATGCTAGTTTTGGTACATAGATTCCCACACGGGAGATATAATTCCTTTTACAGGAGTAAAACGTGAGGCCTAGTGTTTCTGGTCTAACAAACACCAGATTGATTAAATTGGCCTTTTTTCACCAAAATTACAACACTGACGATATAATGCCTTTTGGCGGTATTAATTACAAGAGGACTGCTGGTATTTCAGAACACCGGAATTTTTAAAATGCTAGTTTTGCTAGATAAATTTCCCACACTGGGAGAAATATTGCCTAAGCCTTTTTACAGTATTAATTACAACAGGAGTGCTTCTTCTGGTCTAACACCAGAATAATTTTATTATTACGGTGAAAGCTTTTTCTAATTTATATTTCTGGCACATAAAAAAAATATATTTCTGGCTGACAGTATTGGACAAAGTAGTGGCACTGGCTAGCCTAGCTGGAACAGCACATTCATGGGATTTGCTATCCAAGTGGGTTACTTTCAGTTTCACCACTGATATATTAAATATCTTTGCAGTTAGTATGGGTGACACAAGCACAGCCAAACCCCTGATGTAGTATATCTATGAAAAATCGACTATTACATGAGATTAATGGACGTTGTGGCAGCTTTTGCTGTAGCACCACAAGTCCCAAAATGGCCGCCGCCTATCAGCCCAGTAACATGTGCCAGAAAACAGTCTGCCCAGCCAGAAAAAAATAGACTTTGACTGAGCAGCTGAATCGCTGCTGTTCTGATTCACAGGTGTAGATTTTTCACTTCTTTGGAGCTTTGGTTTAGACTCTGTGGCAGCAAGTGCTGGCGCACCACAAGTCCCAAAATGGCCACCGCCGGTCAGCCCAGTTACATGTGCCAGTAAAAATCGCTCTGGCCAGTCTCAACAAAATAGTGACTTTCAGTGAACAGCTCAGCTGAGTTGTTCTGATGCACAGGTGTAGAAAGGTAGATCATTCAATCACTTCTTTATCCCTGCCTATCTCGCCCTCACAGAAGCTGCATCCTCTCCCTACACTAGTCAGAGCAGTGTGACGTGCGGGCGCTACGTGACTCCAGCTTAAATAGAGGCTGGGTCACATGTTGCATCTTGGTTAATCACAGCCATGCCATTAGTAGGCATGGCTGTGATGGGCTCTTAGGGCAAGAAGTAAAACGCTAGCTGATTGGCTGCTATGCAGCCCTTCAGAAAGCGGGAAGAAATCGACGAACACCGGACCCGAACCCGAACTTTTTTGAAAATGTCCGTGTTCGGGTCCGTGTCACGGACACCCCAAAATTCGGCACGGACCCGAACGATTTTCGAACTGTTCGCTCAACACTACTCATTTGGGAGTATTGTGTGCAGTACTGAGACCATATCTGCAGAAAGATATTGAAACTTTGGAGAGAGTTCAGAGAAGAGCTACTAAACTAGTACATGGATTGCAGGACAAAACTTACCAGGAAAGGTTTAATGACCTTAACATGTATAGCTTGAAGTAAGAAGAGACAGAGGGTGATATGATAGAAACTTTTAAATACATAAAGGGAATCATCACGGTAAAAGAGGAGAGAATAGGGGGCAAAGGTTTAAAAGTAATATCAGGAAGAATTACTTTACTGAGAGAGTAGTGGACGCATGGAATAGCCTTCCTGCAGAAGTGGTAGCTGCAAATACAGTGAAGGGAGTTTAAGCATGCATTGGATAGGCATAAGGCCATCCTTCATATAAGATAGGGCCAGGGACTATTCATAGTATTCAGCATATTGGGCAGACTAGATGGGCCAAATGGTTCTTATCTGCCTACACAGTCTATGTTTCTATTAAAACGTGAGGCCTAGTGTTTCTGGTCTAACAAACACCAGATTGATTAAATTGGCTTTTTTTCACCAAAATTACAACACTGGACGATATAATGCCTTTTGGCGGTATTATTTACAAGAAAACTGCTGCAAATTGGACATCAGAATTTTTAAAATGCTAGTTTTGTTACATAGATTCCCACACGGGAGATATAATTCCTTTTACAGGAGTAAAACGTGAGGCCTAGTGTTTATGGTCTAACAAACACCAGATTGATTAAATTGGCCTTTTTTCACCAAAATTACAACACTGGACAATAATGCCTTTTGGCGGTATTATTTACAAGAAAACTGCTGCAAATTGGACATCAGAATTTTTAAAATGCTAGTTTTGGTACATAGATTCCCACACGGGAGATATAATTCCTTTTACAGGAGTAAAACGTGAGGCCTAGTGTTTCTGGTCTAACAAACACCAGATTGATTAAATTGGCATTTTTTCACCAAAATTACAACACTGGACGATATAATGCCTTTTGGCGGTATTAATTACAAGAGGACTGCTGGTATTTCAGAACACCGGAATTTTTAAAATGCTAGTTTTGCTAGATAAATTTCCCACACTGGGAGAAATATTGCCTAAGCCTTTTACAGTATTAATTACAACAGGAGTGCTTCTTCTGGTCTAACACCAGAATAATTTTATTATTACGGTGAAAGCTTTTTCTAATTTATATTTCTGGCACATAAAAAAATATATTTCTGGCTGACAGTATTGGACAAAGTAGTGGCACTGGCTAGCCTAGCTGGAACAGCACATTCATGGGATTTGCTATCCAAGTGGGTTACTTTCAGTTTCACCACTGATATATTAAATATCTTTGCAGTTAGTATGGGTGACACAAGCACAGCCAAACCCCTGATGTAGTATATCTATGAAAAAATCGACTATTACATGAGATTAATGGACGTTGTGGCAGCTTTTGCTGTAGCACCACAAGTCCCAAAATGGCCCCCGCCTATCAGCCCAGTAACATGTGCCAGAAAACAGTCTGCCCAGCCAGAAAAAAATAGACTTTGACATCAGAATTTTTAAAATGCTAGTTTTGGTACATAGATTCCCACACTTGGAGATATAATTCCCTTTTACAGGAGTAAAACGTGAGGCCTAGTGTTTCTGGTCTAACAAACACCAGATTGATTAAATTGGCCTTTTTTTCACCAAAATTACAACACTGGACAATTTAATGCCTTTTGGCGGTATTATTTACAAGAAAACTGCTGCAAATTGGACATCTGAATTTTTAAGATGCTAGTTTTGGTACATAGAATCCCACACGGGAGATATAATTCCTTTTACAGGAGTAAAAACGTGAGGCCTACTGTTTCTGGTCTAACAAACACCAGATTGATTAAATTGGCCTTTTTTCACCAAAATTACAACACTGGACGATATAATGCCTTTTGGCAGTATTATTTACAAGAAAACTTCTGCAAATTGGACATCTTAATTTTTAAAATGCTAGTTTTGGTACATAGATTCCCACACGGGAGATATAATTCCTTTTAACAGGAGTAAAAACGTGAGGCCTAGTGTTTCTGGTCTAACAAACACCAGATTGATTAAATTGGCCTTTTTTCACCAAAATTACAACACTGGACGATATAATGCCTTTTGGCGGTATTATTTACAAGAAAACTGCTGCAAATTGGACATCAGAATTTTTAAAATGCTAGTTTTTTTACATAGATTCCCACACGGGAGATATAATTCCTTTTACAGGAGTAAAAACGTGAGGCCTACTGTTTCTGGTCTAACAAACACCAGATTGATTAAATTGGCCTTTTTTCACCAAAATTACAACACTGGACAATAATGCCTTTTGGCGGTATTATTTACAAGAAAACTGCTACAAATTGGACATCTGAATTTTTAAAATGCTAGTTTTGGTACATAGATTCCCACACGGGTGGATATAATTCCTTTTACAGGAGTAAAACGTGAGGCCTAGTGTTTCTGGTCTAACAAACACCAGATTGATTAAATTTGCTTTTTTTCACCAAAATTACAACACTGGACGATATAATGCCTTTTGGCGGTATTATTTACAAGAAAACTGCTGCAAATTGGACATCAGAATTTTTAAAATGCTAGTTTTGTTACATAGATTCCCACACGGGAGATATAATTCCTTTTACAGGAGTAAAAACGTGAGGCCTAGTGTTTATGGTCTAACAAACACCAGATTGATTAAATTGGCCTTTTTTCACCAAAATTACAACACTGGACAATAATGCCTTTTGGCGGTATTATTTACAAGAAAACTGCTGCAAATTGGACATCAGAATTTTTAAAATGCTAGTTTTGGTACATAGATTCCCACACGGGGAGATATAATTCCTTTTACAGGAGTAAAACGTGAGGCCTAGTGTTTCTGGTCTAACAAACACCAGATTGATTAAATTGGCATTTTTTTCACCAAAATTACAACACTGGACGATATAATGCCTTTGGCGGTATTAATTACAAGAGGACTGCTGGTATTTCAGAACACCGGAATTTTTAAAATGCTAGTTTTGCTAGATAAATTTCCCACACTGGGAGAAATATTGCCTAAGCCTTTTTACAGTATTAATTACAACAGGAGTGCTTCTTCTGGTCTAACACCAGAATAATTTTATTATTACGGTGAAAGCTTTTTCTAATTTATATTTCTGGCACATAAAAAAAATATATTTCTGGCTGACAGTATTGGACAAAGTAGTGGCACTGGCTAGCCTAGCTGGAACAGCACATTCATGGGATTTGCTATCCAAGTGGGTTACTTTCAGTTTCACCACTGATATATTAAATATCTTTGCAGTTAGTATGGGTGACACAAGCACAGCCAAACCCCTGATGTAGTATATCTATGAAAAAATCGACTATTACATGAGATTAATGGACGTTGTGGCAGCTTTTGCTGTAGCACCACAAGTCCCAAAATGGCCCCGCCTATCAGCCCAGTAACATGTGCCAGAAAACAGTCTGCCCAGCCAGAAAAAAATAGACTTTGACATCAGAATTTTTAAAATGCTAGTTTTGGTACATAGATTCCCACACTTGGAGATATAATTCCCTTTTACAGGAGTAAAACGTGAGGCCTAGTGTTTCTGGTCTAACAAACACCAGATTGATTAAATTGGCCTTTTTTTCACCAAAATTACAACACTGGACAATTTAATGCCTTTTGGCGGTATTATTTACAAGAAAACTGCTGCAAATTGGACATCTGAATTTTTAAGATGCTAGTTTTGGTACATAGAATCCCACACGGGAGATATAATTCCTTTTACAGGAGTAAAACGTGAGGCCTACTGTTTCTGGTCTAACAAACACCAGATTGATTAAATTGGCCTTTTTTCACCAAAATTACAACACTGGACGATATAATGCCTTTTGGCAGTATTATTTACAAGAAAACTTCTGCAAATTGGACATCTTAATTTTTAAAATGCTAGTTTTGGTACATAGATTCCCACACGGGAGATATAATTCCTTTTAACAGGAGTAAAAACGTGAGGCCTAGTGTTTCTGGTCTAACAAACACCAGATTGATTAAATTGGCCTTTTTTTCACCAAAATTACAACACTGGACGATATAATGCCTTTTGGCGGTATTATTTACAAGAAAACTGCTGCAAATTGGACATCAGAATTTTTAAAATGCTAGTTTTTTTACATAGATTCCCACACGGGGAGATATAATTCCTTTTACAGGAGTAAAAACGTGAGGCCTACTGTTTCTGGTCTAACAAACACCAGATTGATTAAATTGGCCTTTTTTTCACCAAAATTACAACACTGGACAATAATGCCTTTTGGCGGTATTATTTACAAGAAAACTGCTACAAATTGGACATCTGAATTTTTAAAATGCTAGTTTTGGTACATAGACTTCCCACACGGGTAGATATAATTCCTTTTACAGGAGTAAAAACGTGAGGCCTAGTGTTTCTGGTCTAACAAACACCAGATTGATTAAATTTGCTTTTTTTTCACCAAAATTACAACACTGGACGATATAATGCCTTTTGGCGGTATTATTTACAAGAAAACTGCTGCAAATTGGACATCAGAATTTTTAAAATGCTAGTTTTGTTACATAGATTCCCACACGGGAGATATAATTCCTTTTACAGGAGTAAAAACGTGAGGCCTAGTGTTTATGGTCTAACAAACACCAGATTGATTAAATTGGCCTTTTTTCACCAAAATTACAACACTGGACAATAATGCCTTTTGGCGGTATTATTTACAAGAAAACTGCTGCAAATTGGACATCAGAATTTTTAAAATGCTAGTTTTGGTACATAGATTCCCACACGGGAGATATAATTCCTTTTACAGGAGTAAAACGTGAGGCCTAGTGTTTCTGGTCTAACAAACACCAGATTGATTAAATTGGCATTTTTTTCACCAAAATTACAACACTGGACGATATAATGCCTTTTGGCGGTATTAATTACAAGAGGACTGCTGGTATTTCAGAACACTGGAATTTTTAAAATGCTAGTTTTGCTAGATAAATTTCCCACACTGGGAGAAATATTGCCTAAGCCTTTTTACAGTATTAATTACAACAGGAGTGCTTCTTCTGGTCTAACACCAGAATAATTTTATTATTACGGTGAAAGCTTTTTCTAATTTATATTTCTGGCACATAAAAAAAAATATATTTCTGGCTGACAGTATTGGACAAAGTAGTGGCACTGGCTAGCCTAGCTGGAACAGCACATTCATGGGATTTGCTATCCAAGTGGGTTACTTTCAGTTTCACCACTGATATATTAAATATCTTTGCAGTTAGTATGGGTGACACAAGCACAGCCAAACCCCTGATGTAGTATATCTATGAAAAAATCGACTATTACATGAGATTAATGGACGTTGTGGCAGCTTTTGCTGTAGCACCACAAGTCCCAAAATGGCCCCGCCTATCAGCCCAGTAACATGTGCCAGAAAACAGTCTGCCCAGCCAGAAAAAAATAGACTTTGACATCAGAATTTTTAAAATGCTAGTTTTGGTACATAGATTCCCACACTTGGAGATATAATTCCCTTTTACAGGAGTAAAAACGTGAGGCCTAGTGTTTCTGGTCTAACAAACACCAGATTGATTAAATTGGCCTTTTTTTCACCAAAATTACAACACTGGACAATTTAATGCCTTTTGGCGGTATTATTTACAAGAAAACTGCTGCAAATTGGACATCTGAATTTTTAAGATGCTAGTTTTGGTACATAGAATCCCACACGGGAGATATAATTCCTTTTACAGGAGTAAAACGTGAGGCCTACTGTTTCTGGTCTAACAAACACCAGATTGATTAAATTGGCCTTTTTTCACCAAAATTACAACACTGGACGATATAATGCCTTTTGGCAGTATTATTTACAAGAAAACTTCTGCAAATTGGACATCTTAATTTTTAAAATGCTAGTTTTGGTACATAGATTCCCACACGGGAGATATAATTCCTTTTAACAGGAGTAAAACGTGAGGCCTAGTGTTTCTGGTCTAACAAACACCAGATTGATTAAATTGGCCTTTTTTCACCAAAATTACAACACTGGACGATATAATGCCTTTTGGCGGTATTATTTACAAGAAAACTGCTGCAAATTGGACATCAGAATTTTTAAAATGCTAGTTTTTTTACATAGATTCCCACACGGGGAGATATAATTCCTTTTACAGGAGTAAAAACGTGAGGCCTACTGTTTCTGGTCTAACAAACACCAGATTGATTAAATTGGCCTTTTTTTCACCAAAATTACAACACTGGACAATAATGCCTTTTGGCGGTATTATTTACAAGAAAACTGCTGCAAATTGGACATCTGAATTTTTAAAATGCTAGTTTTGGTACATAGATTCCCACACGGGTAGATATAATTCCTTTTACAGGAGTAAAAACGTGAGGCCTAGTGTTTCTGGTCTAACAAACACCAGATTGATTAAATTGGCCTTTTTTTCACCAAAATTACAACACTGGACGATATAATGCCTTTTGGCGGTATTATTTACAAGAAAACTGCTGCAAATTGGACATCAGAATTTTTAAAATGCTAGTTTTGGTACATAGATTCCCACACGGGAGATATAATTCCTTTTACAGGAGTAAAAACGTGAGGCCTAGTGTTTCTGGTCTAACAAACACCAGATTGATTAAATTGGCCTTTTTTCACCAAAATTACAACACTGGACAATAATGCCTTTTGGCGGTATTATTTACAAGAAAACTGCTACAAATTGGACATCTGAATTTTTAAAATGCTAGTTTTGGTACATAGATTCCCACACGGGTAGATATAATTCCTTTTACAGGAGTAAAAACGTGAGGCCTAGTGTTTCTGGTCTAACAAACACCAGATTGATTAAATTTGCTTTTTTTCACCAAAATTACAACACTGGACGATATAATGCCTTTTGGCGGTATTATTTACAAGAAAACTGCTGCAAATTGGACATCAGAATTTTTAAAATGCTAGTTTTGTTACATAGATTCCCACACGGGAGATATAATTCCTTTTACAGGAGTAAAACGTGAGGCCTAGTGTTTATGGTCTAACAAACACCAGATTGATTAAATTGGCCTTTTTTCACCAAAATTACAACACTGGACAATAATGCCTTTTGGCGGTATTATTTACAAGAAAACTGCTGCAAATTGGACATCAGAATTTTTAAAATGCTAGTTTTGGTACATAGATTCCCACACGGGTAGATATAATTCCTTTTACAGGAGTAAAACGTGAGGCCTAGTGTTTCTGGTCTAACAAACACCAGATTGATTAAATTGGCTTTTTTTCACCAAAATTACAACACTGGACGATATAATGCCTTTTGGCGGTATTAATTACAAGAGGACTGCTGGTATTTCAGAACACTGGAATTTTTAAAATGCTAGTTTTGCTAGATAAATTTCCCACACTGGGAGAAATATTGCCTAAGCCTTTTACAGTATTAATTACAACAGGAGTGCTTCTTCTGGTCTAACACCAGAATAATTTTATTATTACGGTGAAAGCTTTTTCTAATTTATATTTCTGGCACATAAAAAAAAATATATTTCTGGCTGACAGTATTGGACAAAGTAGTGGCACTGGCTAGCCTAGCTGGAACAGCACATTCATGGGATTTGCTATCCAAGTGGGTTACTTTCAGTTTCACCACTGATATATTAAATATCTTTGCAGTTAGTATGGGTGACACAAGCACAGCCAAACCCCTGATGTAGTATATCTATGAAAAATCGACTATTACATGAGATTAATGGACGTTGTGGCAGCTTTTGCTGTAGCACCACAAGTCCCAAAATGGCCCCGCCTATCAGCCCAGTAACATGTGCCAGAAAACAGTCTGCCCAGCCAGAAAAAAATAGACTTTGACATCAGAATTTTTAAAATGCTAGTTTTGGTACATAGATTCCCACACTTGGAGATATAATTCCCTTTTACAGGAGTAAAACGTGAGGCCTAGTGTTTCTGGTCTAACAAACACCAGATTGATTAAATTGGCCTTTTTTTCACCAAAATTACAACACTGGACAATTTAATGCCTTTTGGCGGTATTATTTACAAGAAAACTGCTGCAAATTGGACATCTGAATTTTTAAGATGCTAGTTTTGGTACATAGACTCCCACACGGGAGATATAATTCCTTTTACAGGAGTAAAACGTGAGGCCTACTGTTTCTGGTCTAACAAACACCAGATTGATTAAATTGGCCTTTTTTCACCAAAATTACAACACTGGACGATATAATGCCTTTTGGCAGTATTATTTACAAGAAAACTTCTGCAAATTGGACATCTTAATTTTTAAAATGCTAGTTTTGGTACATAGATTCCCACACGGGAGATATAATTCCTTTTAACAGGAGTAAAAACGTGAGGCCTAGTGTTTCTGGTCTAACAAACACCAGATTGATTAAATTGGCCTTTTTTTCACCAAAATTACAACACTGGACGATATAATGCCTTTTGGCGGTATTATTTACAAGAAAACTGCTGCAAATTGGACATCAGAATTTTTAAAATGCTAGTTTTTTACATAGATTCCCACACGGGAGATATAATTCCTTTTACAGGAGTAAAAACGTGAGGCCTACTGTTTCTGGTCTAACAAACACCAGATTGATTAAATTGGCCTTTTTTTCACCAAAATTACAACACTGGACAATAATGCCTTTTGGCGGTATTATTTACAAGAAAACTGCTACAAATTGGACATCTGAATTTTTAAAATGCTAGTTTTGGTACATAGATTCCCACACGGGTGGATATAATTCCTTTTACAGGAGTAAAAACGTGAGGCCTAGTGTTTCTGGTCTAACAAACACCAGATTGATTAAATTTGCTTTTTTTCACCAAAATTACAACACTGGACGATATAATGCCTTTTAGCGGTATTATTTACAAGAAAACTGCTGCAAATTGGACATCAGAATTTTTAAAATGCTAGTTTTGTTACATAGATTCCCACACGGGGAGATATAATTCCTTTTACAGGAGTAAAAACGTGAGGCCTACTGTTTCTGGTCTAACAAACACCAGATTGATTAAATTGGCCTTTTTTCACCAAAATTACAACACTGGACGATATAATGCCTTTTGGCGGTATTATTTACAAGAAAACTGCTGCAAATTGGACATCAGAATTTTTAAAATGCTAGTTTTGTTACATAGATTCCCACACGGGAGATATAATTCCTTTTACAGGAGTAAAAACGTGAGGCCTAGTGTTTATGGTCTAACAAACACCAGATTGATTAAATTGGCCTTTTTTCACCAAAATTACAACACTGGACAATAATGCCTTTTGGCGGTATTATTTACAAGAAAACTGCTGCAAATTGGACATCAGAATTTTTAAAATGCTAGTTTTGGTACATAGACTTCCCACACGGGAGATATAATTCCTTTTTACAGGAGTAAAAACGTGAGGCCTAGTGTTTCTGGTCTAACAAACACCAGATTGATTAAATTGGCTTTTTTTCACCAAAATTACAACACTGGACGATATAATGCCTTTTGGCGGTATTATTTACAAGAAAACTGCTGCAAATTGGACATCAGAATTTTTAAAATGCTAGTTTTGGTACATAGCTTCCCACACTGGAGATATAATTCCCTTTACAGGAGTAAAAACGTGAGGCCTAGTGTTTCTGGTCTAACAAACACCAGATTGATTAAATTGGCCTTTTTTCACCAAAATTACAACACTGGACGATATAATGCCTTTTGGCAGTATTATTTACATGAAAACTTCTGCAAATTGGACATCTTAATTTTTAAAATGCTAGTTTTGGTACATAGATTCCCACACGGGAGATATAATTCCTTTTAACAGGAGTAAAACGTGAGGCCTAGTGTTTCTGGTCTAACAAACACCAGATTGATTAAATTGGCCTTTTTTTCACCAAAATTACAACACTGGACGATATAATGCCTTTTGGCGGTATTATTTACAAGAAAACTGCTGCAAATTGGACATCAGAATTTTTAAAATGCTAGTTTTTTTACATAGATTCCTACACGGGAGATATAATTCCTTTTTACAGGAGTAAAAACGTGAGGCCTACTGTTTCTGGTCTAACAAACACCAGATTGATTAAATTGGCCTTTTTTCACCAAAATTACAACACTGGACAATAATGCCTTTTGGCGGTATTATTTACAAGAAAACTGCTACAAATTGGACATCTGAATTTTTAAAATGCTAGTTTTGGTACATAGATTCCCACACGGGTAGATATAATTCCTTTTACAGGAGTAAAAGCGTGAGGCCTAGTGTTTCTGGTCTAACAAACACCAGATTGATTAAATTTGCTTTTTTTCACCAAAATTACAACACTGGACGATATAATGCCTTTTGGCGGTATTATTTACAAGAAAACTGCTGCAAATTGAACATCAGAATTTTTAAAATGCTAGTTTTGTTACATAGATTCCCACACGGGAGATATAATTCCTTTTACAGGAGTAAAAACGTGAGGCCTAGTGTTTATGGTCTAACAAACACCAGATTGATTAAATTGGCCTTTTTTCACCAAAATTACAACACTGGACAATAATGCCTTTTGGCGGTATTATTTACAAGAAAACTGCTGCAAATTGGACATCAGAATTTTTAAAATGCTAGTTTTGGTACATAGATTCCCACACGGGGAGATATAATTCCTTTCTACAGGAGTAAAACGTGAGGCCTAGTGTTTCTGGTCTAACAAACACCAGATTGATTAAATTGGCTTTTTTTCACCAAAATTACAACACTGGACGATATAATGCCTTTTGGCGGTATTAATTACAAGAGGACTGCTGGTATTTCAGAACACCGGAATTTTTAAAATGCTAGTTTTGCTAGATAAATTTCCCACACTGGGAGAAATATTGCCTAAGCCTTTTACAGTATTAATTACAACAGGAGTGCTTCTTCTGGTCTAACACCAGAATAATTTTATTATTACGGTGAAAGCTTTTTCTAATTTATATTTCTGGCACATAAAAAAAAATATATTTCTGGCTGACAGTATTGGACAAAGTAGTGGCACTGGCTAGCCTAGCTGGAACAGCACATTCATGGGATTTGCTATCCAAGTGGGTTACTTTCAGTTTCACCACTGATATATTAAATATCTTTGCAGTTAGTATGGGTGACACAAGCACAGCCAAACCCCTGATGTAGTAAATCTATGAAAAATCGACTATTACATGAGATTAATGGACGTTGTGGCAGCTTTTGCTGTAGCACCACAAGTCCCAAAATGGCCCGCCTATCAGCCCAGTAACATGTGCCAGAAAACAGTCTGCCCAGCCAGAAAAAAATAGACTTTGACATCAGAATTTTTAAAATGCTAGTTTTGGTACATAGAATCCCACACTTGGAGATATCATTCCCTTTTACAGGAGTAAAACGTGAGGCCTAGTGTTTCTGGTCTAACAAACACCAGATTGATTAAATTGGCCTTTTTTCACCAAAATTACAACACTGGACAATTTAATGCCTTTTGGCGGTATTATTTACAAGAAAACTGCTGCAAATTGGACATCTGAATTTTTAAGATGCTAGTTTTGGTACATAGAATCCCACACGGGAGATATAATTCCTTTTACAGGAGTAAAACGTGAGGCCTACTGTTTCTGGTCTAACAAACACCAGATTGATTAAATTGGCCTTTTTTTCACCAAAATTACAACACTGGACGATATAATGCCTTTTGGCAGTATTATTTACAAGAAAACTTCTGCAAATTGGACATCTTAATTTTTAAAATGCTAGTTTTGGTACATAGATTCCCACACGGGGAGATATAATTCCTTTTAACAGGAGTAAAAACGTGAGGCCTAGTGTTTCTGGTCTAACAAACACCAGATTGATTAAATTGGCCTTTTTTTCACCAAAATTACAACACTGGACGATATAATGCCTTTTGGCGGTATTATTTACAAGAAAACTGCTGCAAATTGGACATCAGAATTTTTAAAATGCTAGTTTTGGTACATAGATTCCCACACGGGAGATATAATTCCTTTTACAGGAGTAAAACGTGAGGCCTAGTGTTTCTGGTCTAACAAACACCAGATTGATTAAATTGGCTTTTTTTCACCAAAATTACAACACTGGACGATATAATGCCTTTTGGCGGTATTAATTACAAGAGGACTGCTGGTATTTCAGAACACCGGAATTTTTAAAATGCTAGTTTTGCTAGATAAATTTCCCACACTGGGAGAAATATTGCCTAAGCCTTTTTACAGTATTAATTACAACAGGAGTGCTTCTTCTGGTCTAACACCAGAATAATTTTATTATTACGGTGAAAGCTTTTTCTAATTTATATTTCTGGCACATAAAAAAAATATATTTCTGGCTGACAGTATTGGACAAAGTAGTGGCACTGGCTAGCCTAGCTGGAACAGCACATTCATGGGATTTGCTATCCAAGTGGGTTACTTTCAGTTTCACCACTGATATATTAAATATCTTTGCAGTTAGTATGGGTGACACAAGCACAGCCAAACCCCTGATGTAGTAAATCTATGAAAAAATCGACTATTACATGAGATTAATGGGCGTTGTGGCAGCTTTTGCTGTAGCACCACAAGTCCCAAAATGGCCCCGCCTATCAGCCCAGTAACATGTGCCAGAAAACAGTCTGCCCAGCCAGAAAAAAATAGACTTTGACATCAGAATTTTTAAAATGCTAGTTTTGGTACATAGATTCCCACACTTGGAGATATAATTCCCTTTTACAGGAGTAAAACGTGAGGCCTAGTGTTTCTGGTCTAACAAACACCAGATTGATTAAATTGGCCTTTTTTCACCAAAATTACAACACTGGACAATTTAATGCCTTTTGGCGGTATTATTTACAAGAAAACTGCTGCAAATTGGACATCTGAATTTTTAAGATGCTAGTTTTGGTACATAGACTCCCACACGGGAGATATAATTCCTTTTACAGGAGTAAAACGTGAGGCCTACTGTTTCTGGTCTAACAAACACCAGATTGATTAAATTGGCCTTTTTTCACCAAAATTACAACACTGGACGATATAATGCCTTTTGGCAGTATTATTTACAAGAAAACTTCTGCAAATTGGACATCTTAATTTTTAAAATGCTAGTTTTGGTACATAGATTCCCACACGGGGAGATATAATTCCTTTTAACAGGAGTAAAAACGTGAGGCCTAGTGTTTCTGGTCTAACAAACACCAGATTGATTAAATTGGCCTTTTTTCACCAAAATTACAACACTGGACGATATAATGCCTTTTGGCGGTATTATTTACAAGAAAACTGCTGCAAATTGGACATCAGAATTTTTAAAATGCTAGTTTTGTTACATAGATTCCCACACGGGAGATATAATTCCTTTTACAGGAGTAAAAACGTGAGGCCTAGTGTTTCTGGTCTAACAAACACCAGATTGATTAAATTGGCCTTTTTTCACCAAAATTACAACACTGGACAATAATGCCTTTTGGCGGTATTATTTACAAGAAAACTGCTGCAAATTGGACATCAGAATTTTTAAAATGCTAGTTTTGGTACATAGATTCCCACACGGGAGATATAATTCCTTTTACAGGAGTAAAAACGTGAGGCCTAGTGTTTCTGGTCTAACAAACACCAGATTGATTAAATTGGCTTTTTTTCACCAAAATTACAACACTGGACGATATAATGCCTTTTGGCGGTATTATTTACAAGAAAACTGCTGCAAATTGGACATCAGAATTTTTAAAATGCTAGTTTTGGTACATAGATTCCCACACTGGGAGATATAATTCCTTTTACAGGAGTAAAAACGTGAGGCCTAGTGTTTCTGGTCTAACAAACACCAGATTGATTAAATTGGCCTTTTTTCACCAAAATTACAACACTGGACGATATAATGCCTTTTGGCGGTATTAATTACAAGAGGACTGCTGGTATTTCAGAACACCGGAATTTTTAAAATGCTAGTTTTGCTAGATAAATTTCCCACACTGGGAGAAATATTGCCTAAGCCTTTTTACAGTATTAATTACAACAGGAGTGCTTCTTCTGGTCTAACACCAGAATAATTTTATTATTACGGTGAAAGCTTTTTCTAATTTATATTTCTGGCACATAAAAAAAAATATATTTCTGGCTGACAGTATTGGACAAAGTAGTGGCACTGGCTAGCCTAGCTGGAACAGCACATTCATGGGATTTGCTATCCAAGTGGGTTACTTTCAGTTTCACCACTGATATATTAAATATCTTTGCAGTTAGTATGGGTGACACAAGCACAGCCAAACCCCTGATGTAGTATATCTATGAAAAAATCGACTATTACATGAGATTAATGGACGTTGTGGCAGCTTTTGCTGTAGCACCACAAGTCCCAAAATGGCCCCGCCTATCAGCCCAGTAACATGTGCCAGAAAACAGTCTGCCCAGCCAGAAAATAAATAGACTTTGACATCAGAATTTTTAAAATGCTAGTTTTGGTACATAGATTCCCACACTTGGAGATATAATTCCCTTTTACAGGAGTAAAAACGTGAGGCCTAGTGTTTCTGGTCTAACAAACACCAGATTGATTAAATTGGCCTTTTTTTCACCAAAATTACAACACTGGACAATTTAATGCCTTTTGGCGGTATTATTTACAAGAAAACTGCTGCAAATTGGACATCTGAATTTTTAAGATGCTAGTTTTGGTACATAGACTCCCACACGGGAGATATAATTCCTTTTACAGGAGTAAAAACGTGAGGCCTACTGTTTCTGGTCTAACAAACACCAGATTGATTAAATTGGCCTTTTTTCACCAAAATTACAACACTGGACGATATAATGCCTTTTGGCAGTATTATTTACAAGAAAACTTCTGCAAATTGGACATCTTAATTTTTAAAATGCTAGTTTTGGTACATAGATTCCCACACGGGAGATATAATTCCTTTTAACAGGAGTAAAAACGTGAGGCCTAGTGTTTCTGGTCTAACAAACACCAGATTGATTAAATTTGCCTTTTTTTCACCAAAATTACAACACTGGACGATATAATGCCTTTTGGCGGTATTATTTACAAGAAAACTGCTGCAAATTGGACATCAGAATTTTTAAAATACTAGTTTTGTTACATAGATTCCCACACGGGAGATATAATTCCTTTTACAGGAGTAAAAACGTGAGGCCTAGTGTTTATGGTCTAACAAACACCAGATTGATTAAATTGGCCTTTTTTCACCAAAATTACAACACTGGACAATAATGCCTTTTGGCGGTATTATTTACAAGAAAACTGCTGCAAATTGGACATCAGAATTTTTAAAATGCTAGTTTTGGTACATAGACTTCCCACACGGGTAGATATAATTCCTTTTACAGGAGTAAAAACGTGAGGCCTAGTGTTTCTGGTCTAACAAACACCAGATTGATTAAATTTGCTTTTTTTCACCAAAATTACAACACTGGACGATATAATGCCTTTTGGCGGTATTATTTACAAGAAAACTGCTGCAAATTGGACATCAGAATTTTTAAAATGCTAGTTTTGGTACATAGATTCCCACACTTGGAGATATAATTCCTTTTACAGGAGTAAAAACGTGAGGCCTAGTGTTTCTGGTCTAACAAACACCAGATTGATTAAATTGGCCTTTTTTCACCAAAATTACAACACTGGACGATATAATGCCTTTTGGCAGTATTATTTACAAGAAAACTTCTGCAAATTGGACATCTTAATTTTTAAAATGCTAGTTTTGGTACATAGATTCCCACACGGGAGATATAATTCCTTTTAACAGGAGTAAAAACGTGAGGCCTAGTGTTTCTGGTCTAACAAACACCAGATTGATTAAATTGGCCTTTTTTCACCAAAATTACAACACTGGACGATATAATGCCTTTTGGCGGTATTATTTACAAGAAAACTGCTGCAAATTGGACATCAGAATTTTTAAAATGCTAGTTTTTTTACATAGATTCCTACACGGGAGATATAATTCCTTTTACAGGAGTAAAAACGTGAGGCCTACTGTTTCTGGTCTAACAAACACCAGATTGATTAAATTGGCCTTTTTTTCACCAAAATTACAACACTGGACAATAATGCCTTTTGGCGGTATTATTTACAAGAAAACTGCTACAAATTGGACATCTGAATTTTTAAAATGCTAGTTTTGGTACATAGATTCCCACACGGGTGGATATAATTCCTTTTACAGGAGTAAAAACGTGAGGCCTAGTGTTTCTGGTCTAACAAACACCAGATTGATTAAATTTGCTTTTTTTCACCAAAATTACAACACTGGACGATATAATGCCTTTTGGCGGTATTATTTACAAGAAAACTGCTGCAAATTGGACATCAGAATTTTTAAAATGCTAGTTTTGTTACATAGATTCCCACACGGGAGATATAATTCCTTTTACAGGAGTAAAACGTGAGGCCTAGTGTTTATGGTCTAACAAACACCAGATTGATTAAATTGGCCTTTTTTCACCAAAATTACAACACTGGACAATAATGCCTTTTGGCGGTATTATTTACAAGAAAACTGCTGCAAATTGGACATCAGAATTTTTAAAATGCTAGTTTTGGTACATAGATTCCCACACGGGAGATATAATTCCTTTTACAGGAGTAAAAACGTGAGGCCTAGTGTTTCTGGTCTAACAAACACCAGATTGATTAAATTGGCATTTTTTTCACCAAAATTACAACACTGGACGATATAATGCCTTTTGGCGGTATTAATTACAAGAGGACTGCTGGTATTTCAGAACACCGGAATTTTTAAAATGCTAGTTTTGCTAGATAAATTTCCCACACTGGGAGAAATATTGCCTAAGCCTTTTTACAGTATTAATTACAACAGGAGTGCTTCTTCTGGTCTAACACCAGAATAATTTTATTATTACGGTGAAAGCTTTTTCTAATTTATATTTCTGGCACATAAAAAAAAATATATTTCTGGCTGACAGTATTGGACAAAGTAGTGGCACTGGCTAGCCTAGCTGGAACAGCACATTCATGGGATTTGCTATCCAAGTGGGTTACTTTCAGTTTCACCACTGATATATTAAATATCTTTGCAGTTAGTATGGGTGACACAAGCACAGCCAAACCCCTGATGTAGTATATCTATGAAAAAATCGACTATTACATGAGATTAATGGACGTTGTGGCAGCTTTTGCTGTAGCACCACAAGTCCCAAAATGGCCCCGCCTATCAGCCCAGTAACATGTGCCAGAAAACAGTCTGCCCAGCCAGAAAAAAATAGACTTTGACATCAGAATTTTTAAAATGCTAGTTTTGGTACATAGATTCCCACACTTGGAGATATAATTCCCTTTTACAGGAGTAAAAACGTGAGGCCTAGTGTTTCTGGTCTAACAAACACCAGATTGATTAAATTGGCCTTTTTTTCACCAAAATTACAACACTGGACAATTTAATGCCTTTTGGCGGTATTATTTACAAGAAAACTGCTGCAAATTGGACATCTGAATTTTTAAGATGCTAGTTTTGGTACATAGACTCCCACACGGGAGATATAATTCCTTTTACAGGAGTAAAACGTGAGGCCTACTGTTTCTGGTCTAACAAACACCAGATTGATTAAATTGGCCTTTTTTCACCAAAATTACAACACTGGACGATATAATGCCTTTTGGCAGTATTATTTACAAGAAAACTTCTGCAAATTGGACATCTTAATTTTTAAAATGCTAGTTTTGGTACATAGATTCCCACACGGGGAGATATAATTCCTTTTAACAGGAGTAAAAACGTGAGGCCTAGTGTTTCTGGTCTAACAAACACCAGATTGATTAAATTGGCCTTTTTTTCACCAAAATTACAACACTGGACGATATAATGCCTTTTGGCGGTATTATTTACAAGAAAACTGCTGCAAATTGGACATCAGAATTTTTAAAATGCTAGTTTTGTTACATAGATTCCCACACGGGGAGATATAATTCCTTTTACAGGAGTAAAAACGTGAGGCCTACTGTTTCTGGTCTAACAAACACCAGATTGATTAAATTGGCCTTTTTTCACCAAAATTACAACACTGGACAATAATGCCTTTTGGCGGTATTATTTACAAGAAAACTGCTACAAATTGGACATCTGAATTTTTAAAATGCTAGTTTTGGTACATAGACTTCCCACACGGGTAGATATAATTCCTTTTACAGGAGTAAAAACGTGAGGCCTAGTGTTTCTGGTCTAACAAACACCAGATTGATTAAATTTGCTTTTTTTCACCAAAATTACAACACTGGACGATATAATGCCTTTTGGCGGTATTATTTACAAGAAAACTGCTGCAAATTGGACATCAGAATTTTTAAAATGCTAGTTTTGTTACATAGATTCCCACACTGGGAGATATAATTCCTTTTACAGGAGTAAAAACGTGAGGCCTAGTGTTTATGGTCTAACAAACACCAGATTGATTAAATTGGCCTTTTTTTCACCAAAATTACAACACTGGACAATAATGCCTTTTGGCGGTATTATTTACAAGAAAACTGCTGCAAATTGGACATCAGAATTTTTAAAATGCTAGTTTTGGTACATAGATTCCCACACGGGTAGATATAATTCCTTTTACAGGAGTAAAAACGTGAGGCCTAGTGTTTCTGGTCTAACAAACACCAGATTGATTAAATTGGCATTTTTTTCACCAAAATTACAACACTGGACGATATAATGCCTTTGGCGGTATTAATTACAAGAGGACTGCTGGTATTTCAGAACACCGGAATTTTTAAAATGCTAGTTTTGCTAGATAAATTTCCCACACTGGGAGAAATATTGCCTAAGCCTTTTTACAGTATTAATTACAACAGGAGTGCTTCTTCTGGTCTAACACCAGAATAATTTTATTATTACGGTGAAAGCTTTTTCTAATTTATATTTCTGGCACATAAAAAAAAATATATTTCTGGCTGACAGTATTGGACAAAGTAGTGGCACTGGCTAGCCTAGCTGGAACAGCACATTCATGGGATTTGCTATCCAAGTGGGTTACTTTCAGTTTCACCACTGATATATTAAATATCTTTGCAGTTAGTATGGGTGACACAAGCACAGCCAAACCCCTGATGTAGTATATCTATGAAAAAATCGACTATTACATGAGATTAATGGACGTTGTGGCAGCTTTTGCTGTAGCACCACAAGTCCCAAAATGGCCCCCGCCTATCAGCCCAGTAACATGTGCCAGAAAACAGTCTGCCCAGCCAGAAAAAAATAGACTTTGACATCAGAATTTTTAAAATGCTAGTTTTGGTACATAGATTCCCACACTTGGAGATATAATTCCCTTTTACAGGAGTAAAACGTGAGGCCTAGTGTTTCTGGTCTAACAAACACCAGATTGATTAAATTGGCCTTTTTTTCACCAAAATTACAACACTGGACAATTTAATGCCTTTTGGCGGTATTATTTACAAGAAAACTGCTGCAAATTGGACATCTGAATTTTTAAGATGCTAGTTTTGGTACATAGAATCCCACACGGGAGATATAATTCCTTTTACAGGAGTAAAACGTGAGGCCTACTGTTTCTGGTCTAACAAACACCAGATTGATTAAATTGGCCTTTTTTCACCAAAATTACAACACTGGACGATATAATGCCTTTTGGCAGTATTATTTACAAGAAAACTTCTGCAAATTGGACATCTTAATTTTTAAAATGCTAGTTTTGGTACATAGATTCCCACACGGGAGATATAATTCCTTTTAACAGGAGTAAAAACGTGAGGCCTAGTGTTTCTGGTCTAACAAACACCAGATTGATTAAATTGGCCTTTTTTTCACCAAAATTACAACACTGGACGATATAATGCCTTTTGGCGGTATTATTTACAAGAAAACTGCTGCAAATTGGACATCAGAATTTTTAAAATGCTAGTTTTGTTACATAGATTCCCACACGGGAGATATAATTCCTTTTACAGGAGTAAAAACGTGAGGCCTACTGTTTCTGGTCTAACAAACACCAGATTGATTAAATTGGCCTTTTTTTCACCAAAATTACAACACTGGACAATAATGCCTTTTGGCGGTATTATTTACAAGAAAACTGCTACAAATTGGACATCTGAATTTTTAAAATGCTAGTTTTGGTACATAGACTTCCCACACGGGTAGATATAATTCCTTTTACAGGAGTAAAAACGTGAGGCCTAGTGTTTCTGGTCTAACAAACACCAGATTGATTAAATTTGCTTTTTTTCACCAAAATTACAACACTGGACGATATAATGCCTTTTGGCGGTATTAT